>JAJTUV010000992.1:0-45000 GCA_021653895.1 Mastomys natalensis | reverse complement strand
ACAAGAAGCAGGTTGGGGATTCTGGGAAGGGTATGTGGGATGGATTGGATAATAGAAATGGCTGCTAATAGGCAGACTTTCTTTTTAGTGATGAAAAAAGAAAAGTTCTAAAATTGAACAGTAAGGATAGAGATAGGAACTCTGAGAATCCACATAAAACCCTGGGGTGCTCACTGTAAAGAATTACAACTCAACAAAGCTGTTCCGCAAAGTTATATACAAGCCGAGCCTGGAGGTACAGGCCTGTAATCCCTGCGACTTAGAAGACTGAGGCAGGAGAATGGAAAGAACGGGGCCAGCCTGAGCTACAGAGTATGTTCAAGGTCAGCATCTGGGCAACATATCAGGAGCCTGTGTCAAATCAAAGAGTAAAAAGAAGATCAGAGACATATCTCATTGCACATAAAGCCTGGTACCCAGGAGGTACCACCAAAAATTAATTAATTAATTAACTAATTAATTAAATCACATACAAAAGGTAATTTTTCTTTAGTGTCGGCATTGAGAGGACTATGAGCCCAGGAGTCAATTCTGTCTCCTCACAGTTGAGTGACCATCATCTTCCAGCTGCTTTTCTTCTTGTTGCTCACACCAGACCAGAGGCTCGCCAGAAAGCGGAAAGCTGACTCAGAATGTGGGAGCTCCTCAGACGCATAGGCCTGAGGTCCCTGGGTCACTACATAATGTGGTCTCCACACAAGTCCTCTGGCTTGAGCCAAATCTGATGGCTTTAGGGCCTACGCAAGCTTTCTGCTGAGAGGGTGTTCAGCACCTGAGAAACCAGAGGCTTGGCTTTCCGTTATGGTTGTGTGACTCTGATTCACAGGGAACCACACATGGAGAAAGTCCGCTTTCCTCCTCAGCTTTGGTAGTGACCCACTAGCCAAAGCTCCTGGAACTGGGCACCCAGCTGGCAATTGAAATGTGATTTTGGACCAGAAGTGGAGCTGGGAGTGGGGAAAGGGTGGGTTCTGGACCAGACTGATCCTTGATGCTCTAAGGCTAGCAGGCCAGCGCAGAAAGGGGCTCTGCCTTGGCCCTCTTCGATAAACAAATATGGTAATATGTACATATGTAAAGTGTACTACTTCACAATAATCAAATGGTTATAAATATCACTTGATAGCCCAAATTACTCACGGAGCAATGAGTTCTGAACAGCTACAGTGCCATTCAGAGAGATGTGTCAGTGGCTGGATCATGCCACCCACATTTTGCAGATTACTTTTGCCTCCATATGTCGGATTCAGGTTGGTCTAGGAATTTACTATGACGAGCGGCTCTTCTGAACATGTCCTCCAGAGAGCACCCCAGAGTTCACGCTCTGGATGATCCTGGGCTCTTCTGACGACTGTTTTTATAATACAGGAGAAGAACAGTATCTTGGCTCTAATGAGAATCTTGTGTTGGCACCAGGCAGAAGCATCTGGGCAGCTGATTGGTCTAGATTTAAACAGGTGGTCTGAGAATCAGGGCTGTGGTCATCCACTGCCAAATGTTTCTGACATCTTGAAAGAGCATTCCAGATTGCTGGCATGAAGGCACAGGTGTGAGTTCCCTGAGCAGACAAGGAATAGGGAACTCAGGGCTTAAAGGCTCTGGAGTCAACATACTCCCTTGGGGCATAGATAGAGTCTGTCCCTGAGAACATGGGCAATTTCCTGGGGTAAGGCCTGGCTTACGCTCTGGGATTCTTGTACATCCATGGGGTCACGTGCTGTATAAAACGTGTCCAAGAAAGTTTATTGATTTGGGTTGGATTTTGGTTTGTTTTTGTTTCTTTGCTTCTGAGACAGGTTGTCATGTAGCCCAGGCTGGCCTTGAACTAGCTATACAGCCAAAGATGATTTTTAACTTCTGATCCTCCTCCCTCCACCTCCTGAGTACTAGGTCTGGAGCACGTGCCTCCATGCCTGGCTAACTTATTAGTGAGGATCAAACCCAGGGTGTTTTATATGCCAGACAAAGCACCCTACCAACTGAGCTAAATCACCAGGCCCATACCTTTAAGTCAGAAACCCACAGGTGGTACAGAGCTAGAAACACACAGATTCTTAGCTCACTAAACAAGGAGACGACAGTACAGAAAGTTCTCAAGGCCAGGAAGCTATGTGACACTCGGTAGGCTGCTGAGGTCTCCTTCTCCACCCAATAGTAGAGGACCACAAAGTTTGTGGCTGCTAGCAAACAAAGAGAGGCCACAGTGGAGCTGGGTAGAATGGTGTCCAACCGGGGCCACCATGACTCCAACACAGGAGCTCTTCTGTGACCTTGCTCCTGGTGACTGCGAGACGTTTCCAAGCATCTGTAGAAAGCTCACATCAGCAGTGCCACATCTTCAGGAAGTCTTAGGCACCACTCCCGCTCCTGAATCTGGTGGTGTGTTTGACAGGAGAACAGCAGAGAGCAAAGTATTAAACAGATTCATCACAGGGAGATCTAGGCTGCTTTGAGATGCTCACCAGGGGCCAGGCCTGGAAGGCTCTTTTCTTTGGAGCACAAACGTGTTGAGCCAGTGGAGAGATTTCCCTATTGGGTTCCCGCAGCTTCAGTTTGCCAGAGATTACTTGATATTTCACTAAAGTTGGGAAAAGATTTCCAAGCCCAAAATAAAAGTAATTACAGTCGACACTAAGCAAGTCCAACATTTTGACATTACAACACGACATCATCATCTACAAAGATCACATTTGAGAATTATCCAATTTACAAAGAAATCGAAAAAAAAAAAAAACCCGTCATAATGTCTTAAATAGGTTTACGATTTTATGCAGTGCCATATTCATAGCATCTCACCACATGTCTCCAGCATGCCAAGGGAGACATGTGCTTCCAACCAAAGTCATGGGGGCAGGCCAGTTATCTCCCTTCAAAGACAGTGATGGGGGCTGGGGACATAGCTCAGTTGGTGAAGTTCCTTTCCTAAAATGGAACACCTTTTGGCCTTCACATTCATGGATGGACACATGGACAGAGACAGAGAGAGACAGAGAGACAGAGACAGAAAGACAGAGACAGAGAGAGACAGAGAGAGACAGAGAGACAGAAACAGAGAGGATGAGTTTGGCAAAGAGACCAATGGTCATTTGCATGCAGGGAACATGCTCAGAATGAAACACCCACCAGCCTGACGTGCGTGAGGGTCAGATAGACGAGTAGCTGGACACAAGCCAGCTGTCTTCTGGGTAAAAAGGCACAGCCAGACTTGTCAGGGCCCCAGAACTGGCCCACAAACCACCCCACCCTTCTTTAGGTCCTTCCTCCAGCTCCCAGCCCAGCCTCTACATCCTTCCCAAGCACACCTGGCCAGTAGCCACTCCAGACTGAGGCAATGCCCCCAGCTCGCCAGGCTGTGAGAAGCCACAGTGTGTGTTTAAGGGTACCATGATGGTGTCTGCAGAGGTCACACATGCTACTGTCATAAAGACAGGAAGGCAGAACTCTCCCAAGGACATCTGTTTGTTTCCTTGTGCGCCTCTCTTCTCATTCACATCTGTGTCCAATCTATGTTAAAAGTGCTTTTTAATAAGCACCAACTCCACTTCATGCCGGCTCATCCCAGTATTTTATTCTGAGGCTCTCCGGGGATCTGGCTTTACCCAAGTGGAGGTCTCTGAAGAGAACTGCTCTGCAGCTGTGAGCAGCATTGCGGAGCCATGTCTGCATCCCTACCACCACTGAGAGAGGGACACCCTTGAGCTCTGGCGGGCTGTTTCATTTCACACCTTTTTACTGAGGACAGTGTCAGTCATGTCAGCCTGGTCCCTAGGCCTTCCCAGCCTCATGCTGACACTTTTACAAACATTTGTTAAGCATTTGCTCTGTCAAAAACTCAGATTATGGTAGCAGGTCCCTGGGCCCATCCGTCTTAGTGTTTGTCCCCTGTCTCCTTGCTCCTGCCAGCCCCATCCTGTGAGTCCTGACTCCCACAGACAGCAAGGCTGGCAAAGGCTTTTGCAGCCTCTGTTGAGATTGTGTTGTAGTCTGAGCAGGAAGCACAGACACCAGGGTGTCTGCTGCTGTCAGTCTCTCCATCACAGACAGACTGTTCCTCCAGCCCATGAGATCACCAGGCTGCGTGCATGTTTACATGCACATATATGTATACATGTGTGTGTGTGTGTGTGTGTGTGTGTGTGTGTGTGTGTGTATGTATAGATAGATAATAGGTAGATAGATAATAGGTAGATAATAGATGATAGATAATAGATAGGTAAATAGGTAAATAGATAGTAGATAGTAGATAGAAATAGATACATAAATAGATAAATGGATAGATAGATAGATAGATAGATAGATAGATAGAAGATAGATGATAGATAGATAGATGATAAGTAGATAAATGATAGATAGATAGATAGATAGAAGATAGATGATAGATAGATAGAAGATAGATGATAGATAGTAGATAGATAGATAGATAGATGATAGATAGTAGATAGATAGATTGATAGATAGTAGATAGTTGATTGATAGATAGTAGATAAACAGATGATATATAGATAGATAGATGATTGATAGATGATAGATAGATAGATAGATAGATAGATGATAGATGATAGATAGATAGATAGATAGATAGATAGATAGATAGATAGATAATCCCAGGACTGACCAGCTCATGGTGGTTATCACACTGACTTGAAAAGTCTCTCATGTGCTGTGAACCCCACTACTGCGAGGCTCCCCAGGACACAAGTCTTCACTCCAGAGCTACTACCAAAAGCTTCCTGCAAAGTAACTTCTTGCAGAAGGTTATTTATGGTGACAAATGAGAGACATGGTCTGCTTTTCTGAAAGGAGCTATGGATCGGATATGAAATGTCCCTACCAAGGGCTCATGGGTGCAGGGTCCTGAGGGGATACTGTTTGGGAGTAATCAAATCATAAGGGCTCTGACAAAATCAATCAACCAATTCTTTGACAGGTTCAGTTGGGAAAAGTAACTCAAGCAATAAAATGCTTACCATGTAAGCATGAGGAGAGGATCTGAGTTCCACCCCAAAGCCCATATAAAAGTAGTGGAGTTCGCAGCATGTGAGAGGCACAGGAAGGCTCTTCTCCAGTAGCTTTGAAAGGAGAGAAGCAATCACTCTTCACCAGCTGGCCCCAGCTCCACGCCTGCATTTGATATTTCTCTTTTCAAGTCAGTGTGATAACCACTATGAGTTGGTCAGTCCTGGGATGACTGATCTATCTATCTATCTATCTATCTATCTATCTATCTATCTATCTATCATCTATCTATCTATCATCTATCTATCTATCATCTATGTATCTATCTATCATCTATTTATCTATCATCTATCTATCTATCTATCTATCATCTATGTATCTATCTATCATCTATTTATCTATCATCTATCTATCTATCATCTATTTTCTATCTATCTATCATCTATCATCTATCAATCTATCATCTATTTTCTATCTATCTATCTATCTATCTATCTATCTATTATCTATCATCTATTTTCTATCTATCTATTATCTATCATCTATTTTCTATCTATCTATCATCTATCTATCTATCTATCTATCACACTTTTAATCAATCCCAGCACTGGGGAACTGGGGATGAGAACATTCCTGGGGCTTGCTGTCTAGTGAGTGACACTGGCTCAAAACCATGGTAGATGGCAACTGAGGAGTGACACCCAAAGTTGACCTCTGGCCTCCACATGTATGGGCACACACATGTATGCACATCAGCACATGTATGTAAACATGGCTTACAGAGATTAATTATAATCTGATCTCATTATTAGGAGGCGGTAGACATGGAGATGGACAGTCACCGGGAGTTATCGTTGCTGAGGAGGACTTGTTTCCTGGCTGCTGTTAGTTGTGACCTTGTTGTGCCATGATGCACTGCCTCACCTTGGCCCAGAAACAACGGATCCACGTGACCATGGGGAGAGCCCTCCGAAACCGTGAGGGAAATCATTTCCCCTGAGTCGTTTCCTCTGGCATCTTGCCACCATGATCAGAAGCTGTTTGACGCAAACAGACCTGTGTTTTGGGAGGCTCCGCACTTTTCCAGGTCCCCTATGTAATGCACTATATGCCAAGGAGAACCAGTGAAAATAAAGACCACATTAATGGTGTCAAAGAATCTCTCAAGGGATGTCAGCAGGCCATTAGTAGAAAAGGACCGTGCAGTCCCCTGGCCACCGCCTGGCCTATGGGCCCTGTTCAGTTCTTGACCACAGGCAGAGAAGGCAGTTTGTTATACATCTGACACAACTTCACATAGGCCATGTGTATACGCACCGCAGATACTGCATACAGAGTCTTGAGAGATGGCTCAGCAGTTAAGAACAATGTATGCTTTCCCAGGGGACCCAGATTCAATTCCCAAAACCCAGGTGGTGGCCAACACAATCTATAACTCCGTTTCAGAGGATCTGATACCCTCTTCTAGCCTTCATGGGTACTGAATGTACAGGGTGTGCAGACAAATACGAAGGCAGAACACCCCTACACATAGAACAAAGATAAATAAATCTTAAAAAAAAAACTATATGTGCAAATTATACATGTACTCATACCACACATACCACACTTATGCCCACACATACATGGAGTGTACACACACACACACACACACAGAGAGAGAGAGAGAGAGAGATTTGGAGCTCCACGGGACTGTAGCAGAGTTGGACGTTCTATCAGAGATAAGAACACAGCAAACAGAAGATTCACACCAAGTAAAGCCACAGCTGGCCAGTTCACACGGCCAATGTGAAAAATAATGAGCAGAGACCAAATGGAATGGCTACCGGGAGCAACAAACACATGAAGGAGGCCCTGGGGTTATAAGTGGCATGTCACAAACAGGATGGGAGAGATGGCAGCTTACCACAATGGACATGAAGCACATTCATTCTGACCCTGCCCGGGGACAAGATATTTATACTGTGGATCTCCACAGCTCCGCTCCAGATGCCTGCTTTAACTGCACAGAATGAAAAACAGAGGAACACAATAGACTTCGGGGCCCGTTCATCTGGGCGTGTGATATTTTACATTTTATTTTTAATGATAAAGTTTATAAACTTAAAAAAAAGTTAACGGACCCTGGTCCTCTGGCCTGCGGCGGGCGCGTGGCTGGTCTGCTCCTGTGGACACACAGGATCCGGAGGCATCCTAGGGGGACCCACTGCACACAGACCAGAGGGTAAGTCACCTTGCCCACTGGCCCAAAACCCAGAGTTACAACCGGGAGCCAGGTGGGGTTTAAGGAACTAGCAGGCACCCAAAGCCCGCCCCTCCGGACTATAACTTCCCGTGCGCCCGGACCCCTGGTCCTCTGGCCTGCGGCGGGCGCGTTGCTGGTCTGCTCCTGTGGAAACACAGGATCCGGAGTCATCCTAGGGGGACCCACTGCACACAGAGCACAGGTTCCTCAGCTGGTCTGCTCTGGTGGAAACACCTGATTCTGAGACAACCTAGAGGACATACTGCATCCAGTGCAGAGGACACCTAGCTGGTCTGCGCCTGTGGAAACATCGAATCCTGAGACATCCTAGAAGACCTATTGCATCCAGAGCAGAAGGAGCTTAGGATCACAGGAACACAGAGACATCTGGAATCCGAGGAGATCTGACACAAGCAAGATAACTGGAAAGACAGACTACAGTCAGACACAGTGAGCACAGATAACACTAGAGTCAACCAGATGGCAAAAGGCAAGCGAAAGAACACAAGCAACAGAAACCAAAGTTACCTGACATCATCAGAACCCAGTTCTCCCACCATAGCAAGCCCTGGATACTCCATCACACAGGAAAAACAGGACCCAGAATTAAAATCACTTCTCATGATGATGATGGAGGATTTTAAGAAGGACATAAGTAACTCCCTTAAAGTAATACAGGAGAACACAGGTAAACAGGTAGAAGCCCTCAAAGAGGAAACACAAAAATCCTTTAAAGAATTGAAAGAGAACACGGGTAAACAGGTAGAAGCCCTTAAAGAGGAAACACAAAAATCCATTAAAGAATTTCAAGAAAACACAACAAAACAGTGAAGGAATTGAACAAAACCATCCAGGATCTAAAACTGGAAATAGAAACAATAAAGAAATCTCAAAGGGAGACTACTGTGGAGATAGAAAACATAGGAAAGAGATCAGGAGTCATAGATGCAAGCATCACCAACAGAATACAAGAGATAGAAGAGAGAATTTCATGCACGGAAGATACCATGGAAAACCTCGACACAACAGTCAAAGAAAATGCAAAATGCAAAAAGCTCCTAACACAGAACATTCAGGAAATCCAAGATGCAATGAGAAGACCAAACCTAAGGATAATAGGTATAGATGAGAGTGAAGATTCCCAATCTAAAGGGCCAGTAAATATCTTCAACAAAATTATAGAAGAAAATTTCCCCAATCTAAAGTACAAGACACCCATAAACATACAAGAAGCCTACAGAACACCAAACAGACTAGACCAGAAAAGAAATACCTCCCGTCACATAATAATCAAAACACCAAATGCACAAAACAAAGAAAAAATACTAAAAGCAGTAAGGGAAAAAGGTCAAGTAACATATAAAGGCAGACCTATAAGAATTACAGCAGACTTTTCACCAGAGACTATAAAAGCCAGAAGATCCTGGTCTGATATCATACAGACCCTAAGGGAACACAACTGCAGCCCAGACTGCTATACCCAGCAAAACTCTCAATCACTATAGATGGAGAAACCAAGATATTCCATGACAAAACCAAATTTGCACAATATCTTCCCACAAACCCAGCACTTCAAAGGATAATTGATGGAAAACGCCAACACAAGGAAGGAAACTACAACCTAGAAGAAACATGGAAGTAATCGTCCAACAACCTCCCAAAAAAAAAAAAAAAAAAAAAAAAAAAAAAAAAAAAAGGTAGCTACACAAACATAATTCCACCTCTAATAACAAAAATAACAGGAAGCAACAATCATCATTTTTCCTTAATATCCCTTAACATCAATGGACTCAATTCTCCAATAAAAAGACGTAGACTATCAGACTGGATACATAAACAGGACCCAAAATTTTGTTGCATACAAGAAACGCACCTCAGTGACAAAGACAGACATTACCTCAGAGTAAAAGGCTGGAAAACAATTTTCCAAGCAAATGGTCCCAAGAAACAAGCTGGAGTAGCCATCCTAATATCAAACAAAATCGACTTTCACCAAAAGTAATCAAAAAAGATAAGGAAGGACACTTCATACTCATCAAAGGAAAAATCTACCAAGATGAAACTCTCAATTCTGAACATTTACGCTCCAAATGCAAGGGCACCTACATACATAAAAGAAACTTTACTAAAGCTCAAAGCACACATTGCACCTCACACAATAATAGTGGGGGATTTTAACACCCCGCTCTCTCCAATGGACAGATCGTGGAAACAGAAACTAAACAAAGACACACTGAAATTAACAGAAGTTATGGACCAATGGATTTAACAGAATATCTATAGAACATTTCATCCTAAAGTTAAAGAATACACCTTTTTTCTCAGCACCTCATGGTACCTTCTCCAAAATAGACCATATAATTGGTCACAAAACAGTCCTCAACAGATACAAAAAGATTGAAATAATCCCCTGCATCCTATCAGATCACCACGGACTAAGGCTGGTCTTTAATAATGACAGAACCAAGGGAAAACCCACATCCATGTGGAAACTGAACAATGTTCTACTCAATGATGACTTTGTCAAGGAAGAAATAAAGAAAGAAATTAAAGACTTTCTAGAATTTAATGAAAATGAGGAAACATCATACCAGAACTTGTGGGACTCCATGAAAGCAGTGCTAAGAGGAAAACTCATAGCTCTAAATGCCCACAAAAAGAAATTGGAGAGAGCGCACATTAACAACTTGACAGCACACCTGAAAGCTCTAGAACAAAAAGAAGCAAATATACCCAAGAGGAGTAGGCGTCAGGAAATAATCAAACTCAGGGCTGAAATCAACCAAGTAGAAACAGAAAGAACTATACAAATATCAACAAAACCAAGAGTTGGTTTTTTGAGAAAATCAACAAGATCGATAAACCCTTAGCCAGATTAACCAGAGGGCACAGAGACAGTACCCAAATTAATAAAATCAGATCTGAAAAGGGAGACATAACAACAGAAACTGAGGAAATCCAAAAAATTATCAGATCCTACTACAAAGGCCTATACTCAACAAAACTGGAAAATCTGGATGAAATGGACAATTTTCTAGACAGATACCAGGTACCAAAGTTAAATGAGAGCAATAAACCATCTAAACAGTCCCATAACCCCTAAAGAAATAGCAGCAGTCATTAAAAGTCTCCCCACCAAAAAAAGCCCAGGACCAGATGGTTTTAGTGGAGAATTCTATCAGACCTTCAAGGAAGACCTAATACCAATTCTCTTCAAACTATTCCACAAAATAGAAACGGAAGGAACGCTACCCAATTCGTTCTATGAAGCTACAATCACACTCATACCTAAACCTCACAAAGACCCAACAAAGAAAGAGAACTTCAGACCAATCTCTCTTATGAATATTGATGCAAAAATACTCAACAAAATTCTAGCAAACCGAATCCAAGAACACATCAAAACAATCATTCATCATGATCAAGTGGGCTTTATCCCGGGAATGCAGGGATGGTTCAATATTCGGAAATCCATCAATGTAATCCACTATATAAACAAACTCAAAGAAAAAAACCACATGATCATCTCATTAGATGCTGAGAAAGCATTTGATAAAATCCAACATCCCTTCATGGTAAAAGTCTTGGAAAGATCAGGAATTCAAGGCCCATACCTAAACATAGTAAAAGCAATATACAGCAAACCAGTAGCCAACATCAAACTAAATGGAGAGAAACTTGAAGCATTCCCACTAAGATCAGGAACTAGACAAGGCTGCCCACTCTCTCCCTACCTATTCAATATAGTACTGGAAGTCCTAGCCAGAGCAATTAGACAACAAAAAGAAGTCAAAGGAATACAAATAGGAAAGAAGAAGTCAAAATATCACTATTTGCAGACGATATGATAGTATACTTAAGTGACCCCAAAAACTCCACCAGAGAACTCCTAAACCTGATAAACGACTTCAGCAAGGTGGCAGGTTATAAAATCAACTCGAACAAATCAGTAGCCTTCCTCTACATGAAAGATAAACAGGCTGAAAAAGAAATTAGGGAAATGACACCCTTCACAATAGCCACAAATAATATAAAATACCTTGGGTGAATCTAACCAAGCAAGTGAAAGATCTGTATGACAAGAACTTCAAGTCCCTGAAGAAAGAAATTGAAGAAGATCTCAGGAAATGGAAAGATCTCCCATGCTCATGGATTGCAGGATTAATATAGTAAAAATAGCCTCTTGCCAAAGCAATCTACAGATTCAATGCAATCCCCATTAAAATACCAACTCAATTCTTTACAGAACTTGAAAGAGAAATTCTGAAATTTATTTGGAACAACAAAAAACCCAGGATAGCGAAAACCATCCTCAACAATAAAAGAACTTCTGGAGGAATCGCCATCCCTGACATCAAGCTGTACTACAAAGCAATAGTGATAAAAAACGGCCTGGTATTGGTACAGAGACAGGCAGGAAGATCAGTGGAATAGAGTTGAAGACCCAGAAATGAACCCACAGAACTACGGTCATTTAATCTTTGACAAAGGAGCTAAAACTATCCAGTGGAACAAGGACAGCATTTTCAACAAATGGTGCTGGTTCAACTGGAGGACAACATGCAGAAGAATGCAAATCGATCCTTTCCTATCTCCTCGTACAAAGCTCAAGTCCAAGTGGATAAAGGACCTTCACATAAAACCAGACACACTGAAACTAATAGAAGAGAAAGTGGGGAAGACCCTCGAATACCTAGGCACAGGGGAAAAGTTCCTGAATAGAACACCAATGGCCTCTGCTCTAAGATCAAGAATTGACAAATGGGACTTCATAAAACTGCAAAGCTTCTGTAAGGCAAAGGACACCGTCAATAGGACAAAACGGCAACCAACAGATTGGGAAAAGATCTTTACCAATCCCACATCCGATAGAGGACTAATATCCAATATATACAAAGAACTCAAAAAATTAGACTCTAGACAACCAAATAACCCTATTAAAAAATGGAGTAAGGAGCTAAACAAAGAATTCTCAATTGAGGAAATCCGAATGGCCGAGAAGCACTTAAAGAAATGTTCAGCATCCTTGGTCATCAGGGAAATGCAAATCAAAACAACCCTGAGATTCCATTCACACCAGTCAGAATGGCTAAAATCAAAAACTCAGGTGATAGCAGATGCTGGCGAGGATGTGGAGAAAGAGGAACACTCCTCCATTGTTGGTGGGATTGCAAGATGGTGCAACCACTATGGAAAACAGTCTGGCGGTTCCTCAGAAAATTGGACATATCACTACCTGAGGACCCAGTTATACCACTCCTGGGTATATATCCAGAAGATGCTCTAACACATAACAAGGAAATATGCTCCACTATGTTTATAGCAGCTTTATTTATAATAGCCAGAAACTGGAAAGAACCCAGATGCCCTTCAACAGAGGAATGGATACAAAAAATGTGGTACATTTATACAATGGAATATTACTCAGCTATTAAAAACAATGAATTTGATAAATTCATATATAAATGGATGGAACTAGAAATATCATCCTGAGTGAAGTAACCCAATCACAAAAGAACATACATGGTATTCACTCACTGATTATTGGATTTTAGCCCAGAAGCCTGAAATACCCAAGATTCAACTCACAGACCACATAAAGCTCATAAAGAATGATGACCAAGTAGGGGAGCCTTCAGTCCTTCTTAGAAGGAGTAACAAAATACTCAAGGGTGCAAATAAGGAGACACAGTGCAGGACAGAAACTGAAGGAGGGACAGTCTCCAGACTATTCCACCTAGATAGCCATCCTATGTGCAGTCACCAAAGGTAGAGGTTGATGTGGATGGCAGGATGTACACGCTGACAGGAGCCTGATATAGCTGTCTCCTTAGAGGCTGCAAGAGTCTGACATACTCAGAGGCAGATGCTCACAGCTAACCATTAAAACTGAGCATGGAGTTCCCAATGGAGAAGATAGAGTGAAGGCTGAAGGAGTTGAGAGGATTCACGACACCATGAGGAAAGCAACAATCCAACCAACCAGAGCCCCCAGGGTCTAAGCCACCAGCCTGGGAGCGCTTAGGGAGGGACCCATGGCTCCAGCTATATATGCAACGGAGCTATATATATAAGTAGGAGAAGAGATCCTTGGTCCCATGAAGGCTGGACATGGGGGTAGGATATTCGAGGGTGGAGAGGTGAGGTACAGGGGAGGGTGGGTGGGGGTACACCAACGTGGAGGCGGGAAGAGGGGGGAAGGGATAGTGAGTTCCTGGGAGGGAGGGGGGGAAATGGGGTAAGGAGAGAACATCTGAAATGTAAAAAATTTTTTAATTTTTCAATAAAAAAAAAAAAAAGCAAAAAAAAAAAAAAAAAAAGTTAAAATCTTAGATACCCAACAAAACCTGATTGGAGGCAAAAATGGCCCTAGCAGACAGAGGAGCTCCTGCATAGGTCAGAGACCAGATGAGAAGGGGCTTCCATGACAGGAGTTTGGACTGGAAGCTTAGGGTGACAAGACTCAGCGGGAAGAGAGATGATGGTTTCCGGGGTTGACGGCATCCCCCCCCCCCCCCCAGTGTTTCTGAAAAGGTGACCTCCAAACACAGTAGCCCTGCCAACATTCTCAAATTGAGGCAGCCTTGCAGTTTGTTCTGTGGGCATGAGAGAGACCATTCGCAGGCATCAGAACCCAATTTCCTGGGCCTCGCACCTCTCGGTATTAAACACAAATAGATGAGACGTGGCGTTCTGATGAGTCCTCTGGGCTAATCCGTCGTTATAAAAGTAATTTACTCTCAAGAGGATGAAGCGACATGCATGCTTTAGGACAGGAATTTAAATTGGGAGAGCCGTGTGCCCTTGCCCATACCCACCTCCAGGATGTCTCCTCCATTTTAATGACCATATGACATGCATTTCCACAATTCCCTGTCTCGTCATCCACAGAGCTCTGCCCTACATAGAAATATAGAAACCATTTAAATGATATCTAGGAGACCCTGGGTTCTCAAGTCCTAAAACAGCAGGAATGACCCACCGACCTGCTGGTAGGTCTTTCTGGATGACCTGCCAGAAACTTGTCTTCCCTTTGGGCATTCTCAAGGGCATTGTGTCTGACCTCTGTGTTCAGAGGTATTGAGGATGCCTGAGTCTCCAGAGAAATGGCTGTGTGGATGACAAGAAGAAACCTTCATAGCTTCTTCTCTCACTAAGAGAAATAAGAGCATTAGGTATTGAGGTCAGAAAGCGCACTTTTTTTTTTTACTGAGTCAGTCAGCAAGAGGGTTTGCAGCCGGGTGTCCATCACCCCAGCACTTGCGAGGTGAAGCCAGAAGTTGCAGGAGCTACATAGCAAATGCAAGGTTAGTGGGGGCTGCATAAGGCCCTGTCTCAAAGCAACAACAGTTCTCTGTCCTTCATAGCTTTTCTTAAAGGCAGGTTTTCATAAAGTCCTGGCCTTGGCCCGCCTCCTGTGTATTCCTTCTAGCCAATCAGACACACCCTTAGCTCACCTCAGCTACTTCACCCCATTCCCAAACCTGTAGCCACTAGGACCGCTCAGGCTCCCCTCATCTTCCCTGTCTCTGCAGTATCTGCCTCTACTACTGCCTCCCCTTCCTGTAGCCCCATCGTTGCCTCCCTTCCCCCACTATGTCTCCCCGCTCTCCTCCTTCCAGACCTACTCTCTATGGCTACAGATTCAACATCCCCGACCCCAAAATTTAAAATCCAACCTATTGTAGAATCCAAAACATTTTGATACTAACACGAAAATACAAGCGTCAAAATTCCACCTCTGACCCCCGGTGATCAGCCATAGCCAACAGCCAGTCAAATAAAACATCGTGTAAAACTCTGCCACAGGCTCGGGGGTGAAATGTGTATAAGACACAGATGAGTCTCATGTTGAGACTTGAGTTCCATTCCCAAGACATTTCATTACAGACATGAAAACATTCCAAAATAATAATACAAAAATGAAAGAAATCTGAAACACATCTGGTCCCAAGTATTGGACACAGAGGACACCTAACTGGTACCTTCCTGACTTGTCATGTGACTGCCCCATGGAGACCCAGCAGCAAAGTTGCCCCATTCCTCCTTCACCCTTATTCCCAGGTCCATCTTTCAGGTGGGTGGCACAGGTCCTGCCTAAGCCTACCACCACCCCTCCCGGAGGAAAGGTCCTAGTTAACACTAACACCCTCTCCCCCTTCTGCTGTGGCTTGTAGTTTCACAGTGTGCTCTCAGCTTGGTTCTTTGGGACCTCAAACTTATGAGCCCCAGCCTGGGCTGCCAAAGGGCAACCTGGAAGCTCCCTGCAGAAAGAGGTGCAAGGCGGCCCCCAGTCAGTGTCTAGGTGTCCTGTGTGACAGCTATGGCCACCCAGGAGGGATCACAGGAGACATCTGGCAGCTTATCCAGGAAATTAAACCTTGTGTCAATGTGCCAGAAGGGTCCACAGCCATATATCACACTCACAAATCCCCACTTAGAAGAAGGTTACAGCCACGGGCACTGGTGGATCTGGGCTCCGCCTGAGAATACCTCTCATAGCACCATAGTGACACCTCAAAGGATGCATGGCTGCCATTGCGGGTACAAGGGAAGGCAGGGCCACTCATTGTTCAGGTGCTACGGTATGCTTTTTTCAGGAACTGCTGCCAAGACCACTGGCATACCACCCCAGAGCGACAGACAATATTGTGGTTATCAGAAGCAAGCGGGCAGTGAGGCTGGCAGCACCTTTCAGAGCCACCCTTGCTCCAATACTGTTTCCTCACCTGAAGACTAAAGGCAGACATGGGCTGGGGAGATGGCTCACTCAGTAATGTACCTCCCATACAAGCATGAGGACCCGAATTTGCTTTCTACAGTCCATATTAAAAGTTAGGCACCAACCGCACACAAAGCACTTCTTATGGAGACTGTTTCACAGGCTTGTCTCAGTGACATTGAGTTTCTACAGGGACACATCCATGACACCCTGTGAGCAGCTTTGGTGTGTCTGAGCACCCTCTAGAGAACAGCCAGGCTGAAACAGGGCTGAGAAAGCCCCCACTGACTTGGTCCACGCAGCTGCTAAGAGGGACCACCCAGCCTTGGTGCTGATTGGCTGACAGAAACTCACAGATAGACTAGGAGTCTACATGAGACCAAGAGGGTCTGGTGTCAGGCAACCCACTTCCTGGCTTCTTGCTATGACCTCATGGAGGAGAAGGCTGAAACAGCTCTATGAAGTTTTTTTACAAGGACATTAATCCCTTGCCAAACCCTCACTACCTCAGCACCCTCCTAAGCCTCACCATCACCTTGGGGGTTAGAATTCACAAGTGGATTTTATAGCAGTCACAGACATTCAGACCACAGCACCTACCCACATCCTGTCCACACCTGCAGCACAGTGAGGGTTACTACTGAATGCCTAGCCCTCATATGACATCACGCCCCACGTGACATCACGCCCATGTGACATCACGCCCCATGTGACATCACTCCCCATGTGACGTCACTCCCTATATGACATCACTCTCCATATGACATCATGCCCCATATGACATCATGCCCCATATGACATCACGCCCCACGTGACATCACGCCCCATATGACATCACGCCCCATATGACATCATGCCCCATATGACATCATGTCCCATATGACATCATGCCCCATATGACATCATGGTTGGTAAGGCACCTAGATGAAGGTGTTACTAGGATACTTTGCTACCAGGTATTCCAGGAAATGAGACCACAGTAAAAGAGTGCCACAGAGGAACTTTGGGGGTGTCTTAAAAGAAGGGCACACTGAGAAAGATAGCTATTTTGTCTTCCCCATGCATGCCTTCTCTTGGGAACACAAACAGGATGGCTGGAAGTCCAGCTGCTGATCTGGGTCACAAAATAACTTTGAGTATAGAATCCCTCCACACAGGGTGGGGCTGAAAGTGGGAGGTCCCTGGAGGCCAGATGGGACCTGCGGCCCCAGCCCAGTTCTAGGGACCATTCTTAGTTAGCATTCCTATTTGAGGGAGCTCAGTGTTCGTCTGAATCGTCTATCAACTGCAGCACATTTAATCCTGCAATGACCAAACCATGCAACAGCCATGCCTTGGTATACGAGATGACTTCTTTCTGCCTGGCAAACATCTTTAGGGTGGTGGCAGCCTGCACGCCATCCCTCCATACTCCCTGGTGTCCGGTCACCAGATCTGCCCACACCAATCCTATTGCAGGCTGTGATGGGGGTGACCCCCGAGCAACTTTGGAATTTGCTTTAGGTTTGGTTTGCTCAGGAGGGACAAGGGGTTTTGTTAGCTCATCAGTACAGGTGATAAAAGACAGTCACAAGCTGGGATGTCGAAGCCGGGATCACGCCAGGAAAGCACGGAAGCTGGAACACATCAAGAGAGGCTGCAAGAACCCATCCCACAGAGGAGGAAGGGGCCCTGCATAAACCCAGCGCAGGAGCGTTACCATGGCAACACTGGGCCTGGGCGCTGAGGTGCTGATAGAGGCCCTTTAGAACGGAACAGTGAGGCAGGAGGCCTGAGCCAGCTCTTCCCCCATCCCTCCTCCCACGCCTGCCCACGCGTCAGCCCACGTCCGAGACAGACTTTCTTGAAGCTTTGTCTTTAACCCTGACAATTCATGAGCTTTGCGTTCGGGATCATATCTATCTGTGGTTTCATATAAGAAGAAATAGTTTCAAATCTACAAGTAAAACGGCCACACTTTTCCTGTGACTACATGTGCCCTGCTTGCCACAGCAGGTGCCTCCTTTCTTCAAGAAAAGCCTGGAGGTGGAGTCATACCAGAGCCTCCTGTCACTGAGGACAAGGACATGACTGTGACATGGCACCTGGGTCTCCACTCATACCGTCTCATGACCTCAGCCAGCCTCTGTTCATCCAGGGCCTCTTTTATTTTTTAATCTTTGTTTTATTTTATATACGAGTCTGAGGAGGTGGGTCTTGGGTGACCTGAGAGACCTGAGGGTTTGGGACCTGCTGTGACAGTCCTGGTCCTACCAGTGGCTCTACCCTATGTCAGCAAGCCAGTAACCACTGCTTCTTCCTATCCCCCCACCCCTGCCAGGGCCCTTCCACTGTGCATGTGTGGAAGAGGAGCCAGGTAGGCATGAGCCCTAGTGACCTTCCCTGCTATATGCCCATCTCCCACTGTAGGCGAAGTCCAGCCAAACCCCCTATTTATGTTGATAATGCGTCTTGTTCTAAGGTATGTCAGGAGATATATATATATAGATATATATATATATAGATATATATATATATCTTATTAATGTTTTTTCTTTTTCCTTTTTTTTTAAGATCTATTTATTTATTTTATGTATGTGAGTACACTGTCACTCTCTTCAGACACACCAGAGAGGGCATCGAATCCCATTACGGATGATTGTGAGCCACCATGTGGTTGCTGGGAATTGAACTCAGGACCTCTGGAAGAACAGTCAGTGCTCTTCACCACCGAGCCATCTTTCCAGCCCCGTGTCTTTTTCTTTTATAAGATAGAATCTTGCTATGTAGCCCTGGTTAGCCCTCTATATACAATATTGCTATGTAGCCCTGGCTAGCCCTCTGTGTCAGCCTTCTGTGTATTGGGATTACCTGCTCCTGTCACGCCCTGATTGGCCACTAGTTGTATTTGTTTTGTTCACATCCTGAGTCCTGGATAGTACTGGGATGGTTGGCGTGCACCATCATGTCTAGTTTATGCCACGCTGAGGAGTGAGTCCACAGCTTCATGAATGTTGCGCAGGCTGTCTACCAACTGAGCCACTTCCTTAGCTGTCTTGTACCACCGTGAGAAGCCACTGATCCAGAGTACTGTCAGTGCATAACAATGCCTCCAAACTGTGCTTCTCAGATCATCCGAAGACTCAGGATGAGGATGGGGAAGGAGGACTCATGGAGAAGCTGTGTCTGTATAACTCCTGTGGAGGTAAGCAGGGAGGGCTTCCTGCAAGGTTTGGGAAGTCCTCCCTCAGGGAGGACTGACTTCCTGGAAAGCTCTGGGAAGTCCTCCCTCAGGGAGGACTGACTTCCTGGAAAGCTCTGGGAAGTCCTGCCTCAGGGTGGCTTCCTGGAAGGCTCTGGGAAGTCCTCCCTCAGGGAGGACTGACTTCCTGGAAGGTTCTGGGAGTCCTCCCTCAGGGAGGACTGACTTCCTGCAAGGTTCTGGGAAGTCCTCCCTCAGGAGGACTGACTTCCTGCAAGGCTCTGGGAAGTCCTGCCTCAGGGTGGCTTCTTGTAAGGTTCTGGAAGTCCTCCCTCAGGGAGGACTGACTTCCTGGAAGGCTCTGGGAAGTCCTCCCTCAGGGAGGACTGACTTCCTGCAAGGCTCTGGGAAGTCCTGCCTCAGGGAGGCCTCTACAGCAGGCCCAGAATTTTCTGGGCACAGTAGAGGCAATTCCTTTTTCATGGTTCATCTGCTAACCACAGAAGGACTGTGTCACCTCACACAGGATGAGTAATCTCAACTGTCAACTTGATGAGATCTAGACTCAACCTGGGAGACAGGCCTCTGGCACACCTGTGGAGGACTGTCTTACGTTAACTGACTACCTATCCTTGTAGGTGGCGCCATGTTTGGGCTAGAATCCTGCACTCATAAAAAGCAGAGCATGCATTGAGTGCAAACATTTGTGGATCTCTGCTTCTTGATTGTGGATGCAGTGTGATCCGCCACAACAACTCCTGTAGCTGTGAACAGTAGACCTATGTACCCTTGAACTGTGAGCCAGGATGGATCCTTCCTTTCTTAAGTTGCTTCTGTAATGTATTTTATCAAAGCAACACTGCCCTGCCCTGAGAAACATGACAGAGGTCGTCTGGTACCCGTGAAGGCTAATTCAGGCTGGACATTGTCTGGTTCGAAAGAAACTCGGGACAAAAGGTTAACTGTAGTGCCTATTCGCATACCAAAGGATACGCTGGCCCCCAGGCTCCCTCAGTACCTGTGGCTCTTCTCAGCTCTTCTCCTACCCTAAACTTCCCAGCTCACAGGCTTCCTTCCTCCAGTTTCTCATTCTTATACAGTCCAGCCATTTTGGCGGTGCACCCGCTCTGCCCCCTCCTTCTCGGTCTCTTTTACCTGTACTCTTTTTTTCTTCCTCTCTTGCTCCTCCCCCCCACACCCACCCTCACCCCGTCTCCTCTCAAGGCCTGGTTCAGCCTGTCAGTCATGTTCAGTCTACTCTCCCTCACACCTACAATAAAATCCTTCCCGTCAACCTTACCTTGGACAGGTCACGTCCTCACTTTAAACAAGCTCTCACGTTATACAGACATGGCATTACACATGTTCCCGAAAAGCCTTTAGTATCCCAGCTCTGAGTTGTCTTGTTCCCAGCCAGTGTTCCTCACATTGTTGTCAGGGTGGCTCACCCCTCTCTCTTCTCTTCCCATTGATAAAGCAAGACAGCCTTGGTCTTCGCCCTACAAGTGTTGGTCATTAATGAGAAATGGCTCAGCAGGGCTGTTGGGTTCCTTGTGTATTCTGTCCTGCACTTGGATTGCAATGTAGAATGTTAATGTATGAAGATTTGATTTCAAATTATGTAAATAAGGTGACTCTGGGAAATTAAACCTGTGATTAAAGAGGAAAGAGGGAGAGGAGAATCAGAAAGCTGAAAAGATGAAACAAAGAATAATCCTGAAGGCAGAAGGGAAGGAGATAGAAGAGGTCTGGGGAAAACAGCCTTATGGGTGCCCTTGACCATGGGTGGCCGCATGCCTGCTAGTCACAAACCCCTTCTTTTCTGAACCTGTAAGGTTCTGGGAAGTCCATATATACATACAGGCAAGACACTCATACCATACACATAAAGTAAAATAAAACAACAACAACAAAAATAACCAGGGGAATTAGGGTATCAACTCCTCCCATCACAAAGAAAAATCAAATCCATGGTGAGGTTGAGCCCTGCCCTCACCCTATCAGGTAATGTCAGCCTCTGTGATTCCAGAGAAAGGCTCAGCCCACACAGACTGTACTGCCTATCAACTGCACAGACTGTCCCAAAGCTTCCTTTGCCTTGGATCTCTGTCCCACGGGCCTGCTGATTTTAGAGCTACACACAGTTTACCTGGGGAGAGACAGACCTCTCTCATTGGCCTCTGTCTGAGTCACATCTTCTGTCTCAGCTCAAGTGTTCACTAGTGAAACAGGGCCCAGAACCGGAAGGGGTGAATGCCTCAGCAAGCCTCAGAGCCCGGTGGAGATGCCTGGGAACCTACAGAGGGACCAGAAAGGAAGTGATGGAGAGTGGGCACGGCTCCAGCCAGGGGCCTGTCCTCAGTCAAAACAGCTGGGCTTCATTCCTCCTTCAAAGTAGGCATCGTGCTCAGAATGTGACTGTGGACATGCTCCCACAGCGGTAGCTGTGCTCTGCGTGGCTCCTGTTTGTCTGTAGGAAAGCATTGTTATTCTGGGAGCAGCCTCTTTAAGCATCAAGCAGACCTGCCTGACCTCAAGGCAAGCTGTGCTTCAAGTTGAAGAATGCCCCTGGCTGCAGCTGTCAGAGTCAGCTCCCAAAGCTCAGGAGACAGGGTCCTGATAAGCCAGAGGCCTGACCTGAAGACAGAGGGGGCGCTGGCCTTACAGCCTGGAAGCCCCACATTTTTATTTCCTTCTTTAGTATCAGAGTCCCTGATCTGGCTCAGCACAAAACAAACATTTTCCAGCCTGTCTACAGCCAGGGAGGACAATAACTGAATTCTAGACAGTGTGCAATCTCTCAACTTAGGGTTGTCTAGGCTCAGAGGCTATCCAACAAGAAGGCCAGGCAGAGGGACAAATTGAGACATCAGAGCCTGGATTTCTCATCAGGACTCTGAAGCCTGAGTTCCTGGTTTAAAAAATAAAAAGGAAAGGCTGAGACATAGCCTAGTGGTAGTGTGTGCCTACAAGCACAAGGTTCTGAATTCAAGTCCCAGCACTACAGAAAAAGATGCATGGAGCCTGGGTCCCTGGTTAGTAGGGTCTGGGACCCAAGTGACCTTTAAATAGGTATTATTTAAGGTTCCATATCACATGGCGTTTGACCTTCCCAGGACACAGACTTGATATGATAAAGTGGAATGCTGAGAAAGATGAAGCCACTGTTGATGAGTGACAGGTGAGGTGAGAGCCCCTGTGTCAGCCACAACACAACCCCTGCGCATGTACAGACCATGAATACAATGGAGCTCTCAGATCTGGTGGCAGGAAGGACTTGGGAGTGGGTAGGTGGTGACCATGGTGAGTTCCTAAGGTAAACCACCATCTCCTACGTGGCCTTTCCTAAAGGATTGCTGCAGTTCTCTGTCCCCTATCTCCTGTGTACCCAGAGCCGCCAGGGTACCACTGGAGTCAGGAACAGGGATCCGGGGTCCACACTTCCCCTCAGGGTGTCTGCATGCCAAGCAGAAAAGGGAAACCAAAGCCCAGGATGGGGGTGGAACTTGGTTTGGTTCCCAATGACTCTGGAGAATATGGAGGAGCTGGGAGAGAGAAGACCATCTCCGGGAGATTTAGGCCAGCTCTTTGTGACAGGCCTCCCCTGTGGCACTTCTTGATGAAGAGAAGGTCTTTGCTTGTTGAAACTGCTTTATTTGATGGTGAATGTGAATGCACACACCTTACTCAGGGTGAAGCAGGGATTACATAACCCTTTTGTGAGAAGGAATATCCAAGAAGGGAAGCCCACTGACTGAACTCTCTGAGCCTACCTAGATATCTCATTAGCATGGAGAACTCTAAGATTTTTTTTTTTTTTTTTTTTTTGCTAGACTGTACATGACTGATTGTCATGGTCCTCTCTGTGGGGTGTTATGGTTATCAGTTCCAGAGCAGATAGAGTTAGGCAGGGAGCTGGCCCCATGTATACCGTGAAAACTGAAAAGTTCTGAGATGCACAGGGTTTGGGCTCACTCAACCATACCAGATCTTCTGTCTGGTGGCAGGGTCCGCTCGCTCCACAGAGAAGTTTCGGCAACTCCTAAGGTTGCCTTATATGATCCAGCGTGGCCAGGTGATGTTTGTGGCCTCACACGCCACAGAAAGAGAGCCTTGAGTCACCTCACACCATATCAGAAAACGATACAGCCAGGTCACTTAGTGGTTCTGAGCCTCTAAACCTGAGGCGAAAGAGAGATTGAAAGAAAATGAAAGAGGAGACAAGAGGATTGGGAGGTCCAGGCTAGCCTGGGCTAAATAGCAAGACCTTTCTTATGAGGAGGAGGGATGGGGAACAGGGGAGGAAGGGAGAAGGAAAAGCTGGCCACAGGTGCCACCGTTCAGAGTGCAGGTGAATGGCTCTGGATGTTCCAGTGTCCCCCCATTTACTTCATCTTCTTCCTCTGGCCAGATAAGGAAAGTAGCTCCATCCTGATGACCCACTGCCTGGAGCAGAACTTACTACAGAGAAACGGCCACTGCCATTGCAACTGCAAAGGAGAGAGTGTGTAGCATTCAGTCACTCACCACTTGGAGTCACTGAGGTACAGGCAGTTGCCTAGGCCCCGACCACCACAGAGGTCTCAGACCTGAATCCCTGTAGCAGCAGGAGTGGGAGGAGCCCAGCTGGGGAATTCCTGAATTTGTCACACAGTTAAGATGCTCTCCAGAGCAGGGGACTGCAGACCGTGGAGTCAGTGTGACTTGCTCTGTGTCCTCTGGCCACCAGGCTGGCTCCAGCTCACACTTGGTAAGGACATGGCCTTAGCAGTCAGAGCTGATCGGGCAGCGACAGTCCATTATCCTGGCAGAGCCCAGCACTGGAATCTAAGAGAGCTACCTTCAGGCAGCTGGGGCCACCATATCAACCCTAGCATCTGTCTATATCTACATACGGGTTCCTAGAGTTACCACTGGAAAGACGCTAACTCCAAAAAGCTTCGGTGGCCAGCCAGACTCTTGTCGGAGGTCTGAGTCACAACACAGAGCACCTTTTGGTACTTGCCATGGCTGCCATGCCTATGTAGAAGGTCACCATCATTTCTAGACAAGACAATCTTTATAAAGAGAGGCGGCCCAAAGCGTTCAATGTTATCCCCAGGCATCAACTGCCTTCCCATCAGACGCCGATCAGGACCGCCTCTTGATTTTTCAGGCCACTCTACTGTCGATTGACTTTAAACACTGACAGACTTTCCAAGGGCTGAGAGTTCTGCTTAGAAGGAAACCGGCCTCCAGTCACTTGCCTTTTATACTGACCCTTGCCCAGATGGGAGCAACTCTTCTGGAAAAAAGAGCAGCGGCAGCTCAGTCTTGAACCTCACCATTGCCCCAGGTAGCAGGACTGGCTCCTCACAGCAGGCTGCTTCTCTCCATCCTCAAGCCTCCAGTTCCACAATGTTCTTCATAATGCTCAAAATGTTCTTTCTCTCCTGTCCGTCCACCACATACTCACACATTGTAGTGGCTCCCCCTGCAGGCGGGCTATGTGACTAGCAGACCTCCAGGTGACCTTGTCTGTCTATCTCGTGGCCTGGCTGCTGGTGGACTGATAGGTCTTTACAGCCCATGAGTGTGGCTTGGCAGTGGGCAGGTCTGTGGACATCTTCCCCTACTGCACCACATTACATGTGTGTCCACGGCCTGCCCGTGCAGTGGGGCAGAGGGCAGGTCTGTGGGCATCTTTCCCACCTGCTCTGAGCGGCATGTCGCTCAGCAGGTCTCTGTCTGTCTTCTTCCCCTTTCTCCTTTTTATTCAGTTCAAGACCTCAGCCTATCGGATGGTACTGTCTACATTCAGGTTGGGTTGTCTCTGATAAAAAAAAAATCCCTCACAGACATGCACAGATGCCTTGTCTTTTGTCAGCATGACAATCAGTATTAACCACATCTTAGTTGCTTTTCTATTGCTATGACAAACACCATGACTGAGGTGACTTACAAAGGAAGCTTTTAATTTGGGGCTCACCATTCCAGAGGGTTAGAGTTCATGACATCATGGCATGGAGCACAGCAGGGAACATGGCAGCAGGCAAACATGGAGCAGCAACTGAGAGCTTATGTCTGATCCACAGGCACGATGCTGAAAACTAACTGGGAATGACATGGGCTTTTGAAACCTCAAAATCCGCCCCAAGTGGCATGCCTCCTCCAACAAGGCCACACCCCCTAATCCTTCCCAAGAAGTTCTACCAGCTGGGACCAAACATTCAAATATATGAGCCTATGGAAGTCATTTAATCCAAACTACCACAAACCATCGCAGACACTAATGCTTCTTGGAGCGAATGCTCGGGGTTTGGCCTCCAGGAGGTCTCCAGGCAGCCATCTATCCCCAGCTGTAATGACCCATTCTGCCCCACAATTTGGGGCCACTATGTCCCGGCCTGAGCTGCTGCTCTGGTCCGTGGGTCAGGGTCTAGCAAGAGAGTGGGGATGAAGGGCAAGAGACACGAAGACTGGAGACAAGGCAGAGAGTCTGATCAAGTCTCCCTTTATTGAAAAGAAATCCTGGGCATTTATACGCTTTACCACATGCTTGCCTCATGGACAAGCAGGGGAACACAGCTGAAGGTGCTTGCCATGTGTGCTTGCAGCATGGATACCACTTGCATCTTGCAGCTGGGGGCACCTAAGCAGCAAACAAGATATGGAGAAAAACATGATGTTTATCAGAGTGTGCTCAGCTGTTGTGGGCTGTTGGAAACAAGTCTCTTGTCAGGGTATATGGCTCGAGATGGCTGCAAAGATGATAGCCCTTTCAGCTAGGACTTGGCTCCTAACACCCAGCCAGGGCCAGCTGCTTGTTAGCCACAGCAGAGAGATTGAGCAGTCTTGAGGGTGCTTCTGGCTACGGCTCCTATATCGACATGTATGTGTGGCTGAGTGGGTGACTGTGTGTGCTGGTTGGATTTTGTCACGCTGACACAAGCCTAGACATATCGAGGAAGACTGAATCTTAATTAAGAAAATGCCTGTGCAAGATTGGCCCATAAGCAAGGCTGTGGGATGTTGTCTTGATGAATGATTGATGGGGAGGGCCTGGCTCACAGTGGGTGATAGCAACCCTGAGTAGGTAATCCCAGAGTTGTATGAGAAATCAGGCTGAGCAAAGCCATGAGAAATAAAGCCAGCAGGCATCATTCCTCCGTGGTGTCTGCTTCAGGGTTTCTCTCCAAGTTGCTTTTGGCTGTGGTGTTTTATCACAGCAGTAGAAACCTAAGACAGAGTAGGACAGACAGTGTGTAGGAGGACCTATGAACATGTCCTATCACATATTATAATCATGTTGATTACACAGACTCCTGACTGAGTGCAAGTGTGATGTATATATTGGGTGTGAGTTTGGGGGGACTCTGCCCTTCAGAATGAAGATGGCAATGTCTATGTCTGCTATAAAATTCACGGTGATCACCCACACTCAGGACTTCCTCCCCGGGTTGGGTCTGTTAACATTCTGCTATAGGAGAGTGGAGTAGGGAGGGTCATTGGACCCTGTTAAGATTCTAGCTACCTAGATCTGTGGCTCACCCCCCCCCCCACACACACACCCTGCATGAGTCCTCAAGAAGTTCTAGAACGTATAAAGGCTGGAAGGTTGGCTAGTGGGTTCCTATCTGTACGGCTCTCAGAAAGTCATCTCCCATGCTGGGACGGGACTTTTCGGTGATGCATCTGAGTCACCCATATTCTTGTAAGCCACCCTGATAAACTCACTGGTTCTCAAAGCTAGACTTAGGTAAAACTGGTTCTTTGACCTATAAGATCAATGCCCCAATCTGGGGTGGATAAACATTTGTTCACATCTCCCAGAAAAAGTTGTACACAGTGTGTGTGTGTGTGTGTCTGTGTGTGTCTGTGTGGAGAGAGAGACAGAAAGACATCTGCTTAGTCTCTTGTTGAGTGACTAGGCTCTGGGGGAGCTTCCTCTTCCTTCTTGAATCCTCATGTATACATGGTTCTTGACACCGCTCTTCTGTTCATAAGAGTGTCCCAAATGCCCCTCTAGTACATCTGCTCTTCTGCAGAGACTGGTGAGAATGTAGGCCAAGTTCTTTGCTCTGGAGATGGAGCCAAGTGGATTCTTTCTTGTTCCCTGAGAGCCCCTAGGACAGAACTGCCAGCAAAGAAAACGTGACTTAAACCCTCTGCTAACATCTGAGACACAACCAGGGCAAAGGACTCTTTGGCGGCCCCTGCAGGTGGGGTCCTGGCAGAAGACAACAGTTTTCCTAAAGCACGAATTCTAGAGGCAAAGCCTCTAGACATCTGGAGAGGTGAGGGCCCACTCTCCAACCACCGGGGCGGAAGGGAGCTCAGTAGCTCTTAGCAGCAGCAGCCAGCCAGTCCCAGTCAAGTTACTTATGCTTCCCAAAGCAGCAGCCCCAATGAAGCAATCACACATTCCGTGATTCAGAGGCTGCAGCTGTGCCTACATTCCAATTAGTGCAGCATAACTAACTCTCTCTCTCTCTCTCTCTCTCTCTCTCTCTCTCTCTCTCTCTTCTCTCTCTCTCTCTCTCTCTCTCATCATCTCAGCAACTTGGTGCTCAAAACTCCAACTGATGAAAAACATGCACCGAGTCAGGGAGGCAAGCCTGGCCCCTGGTACACTGCTATGGTGGACCCCGTGCACACCGCACTGTGCCTCTGAGCCTCAAGACTTCGAGCTGTAGTGGGCAGCAGAGCAATTATCACCAGGCACCTTGGGGGTGGTTTCACGTGAAGGAAATTGTCTCCGCCCTCACAGGCAGCATTTCCCACACAAGCCAGGCAGGCAGAGGGCAAGCCCTGAGGCTCCACGGATGTGATAGCATTGTTCCTGAGCTGCAGGACGCTGACTATAGATGTAGTAAACCTGAGAAGGGTGACTGTGTGTGTTATGGGAAGAAGCAAGGGCAAGCCCACACATGTCCTTGCTGGTGGCAAGGTCATGAATTTATCTATGTCTGTCTTGGTAAGAGAGACTGGATGCGACCTGAATGAGATCACATGGCTTAGGACTTAAATCCAACACCTCCGGCTCTGACATCTCAGTCCTTTCTCCATGCTTCCCAGGCCTGCTTCAGGGCTAAATACTCGCCCATCACTCTGCTTGGGAAAGAGAGGCCCCAGGCTTCCTGAGCAAGTGCGGAAACACCTGGATTAATATCACTAACCTGGGAAAGGCAGCACAGCTGGATCTACAGGCTCACAGGAGCCTGTGTCCCTGTCTGCTGTGTAGGCCGCACGGCCCCTGAAACCAGCTTTTGTTTGCTTCCATCCTGGGAAGACTCAGTATGTTCTACCCTCCTCTCCCATAGGATGTGCCCTTGGCTGCTCAGTTCAAGCCCATCTCTGTGCCCTACAGAGCCAGGAACTATATTCCTTCTGACTGCTGTTCTGTCCCACGGTTCCCCCGGGCAGGATCCTAAGTGGTGAACAGTGGACACGTGCCGGGGCAGACCGTGGGAAAATGACTGTAAGTGGCATGAATCCACCAGGTGGGGAGCACCCCCTTTTCATTACTATTCTTTAGCTGGTGGGGACAAACTTTCTTTGTCCTTGGGGTTTAAATAGGGAAGCTAAGCTATGTCTGTCATCCTAGCAATCAGGAGGTAGACACAGGAGGATTGCTTCAAGTTCAAAGCCATCCTGAGCTATGTAGAAAGACCTTGTGTCAACATAGAAAAGTCATAAATGGATCCACTTTTTAAATCCATTGGTAGGGACTTTAGATAAGCTGGCTAAGCAAAATTGGAAGATCCCTGCTGTGGCCTTGGATGCTGTCTGAGCACACCTCAGCCCTCTGGTTGGGGGAAGCTCAAGATCTAATCTGACACATTCCAAGATGTTCCACATGTTTGCATCAAGACGTTAGGTCGGTTGCAGTAGGAGGTAAGGAATGGCTGCTTACAGGGCTAATGACAGCCCACAATAAGTTGTAATTAGGCTCTGAACATGCAACAACCCAACTTCCTCCAGTCCTTGTCATGCTTAAATCACCCTATAAGGATCAATCAGTGGAAAGTGATTCTGTCCAGGCAAGGAACTCTTGTTCCTGGAAGAATGAATGGTAGAGGCTGTGATCTAAACCCTTCCTGTGTCCTGCCGGCCTTCTAATAGTTTAGCTCCTACAAGAAGTTGACATCCGAGGGGCACTCCAGACTGCCGAGCTCCTCTCCCTCGCGTGTATAGTGAGCCCTTCTTCATGGCTCGTGTTCAGAAAGGGAGAAAGATTGCTCTTAATAGGAAATTAAGAGAAACTGCCATTTGCAAATTAAACAGGTTGTCGGCTGATGTGAGGAGAGGGCCTCTCTGAGGAAGCCCACTTCTCAGGCGGTGTTTATTTTTCATGAGCTTTTATTATTCTGCGGCTTTAGATTCTATTGCTGTGTGTCCATCTGTCACAGGTGACTGCGCTGCTTGGAAGGGAGAGCTGGTAGGAGGCGCCCTCCCACACAACCCCATCTAAGGACCAAGAAGGATTTGCTAAGAAATACTAAAGAAAAACCCAGAAATGATCTGCCTCCAAGAACCAGTGCAAACGCATTTCAGAGAACTTTCTGAGTGGACGTAATGAAAATTTAAAGACCTTCAGAACTCGACCAGAAGTAAGTCAATACATGAGAGACTATTAAGTTTTTTTTCATCCATGCCCCTCAGTTATTTCACGTCTAGATTATCCCTGTGTGTGTGTCTGTGTGTGAGTGTCTGTTGTGGTGTGTATGTGTGTGAGTGTGTGTGTGTGTGTGTGTAGATGTAGGATGTAGGGTATCTTCAACTGTTTTCTCCCTTATTTTTGAGATTGAGTCTCACTGAATCTGGAGCTCACAATTGACTTACTGGCCCGAAAAGCCCCAGGAATCCTCCTGTCTCCACCTCCCCAGCACCTGGATTACTGTGCCTAGCTTTCTTCATGGATGTTGGACAGCAGTCAGGCCCTCATGCTACGGCAAACACTTCAACAGAGCCGTCTTCCAGTCCCCAGATGCCTTGTGTCACTAGGCCCCCAAGTCGATTTTCCATGCACTCCTGTATGCTTTCACTCAACAACTCCTAGTTAAACACACAGTACAGCTTTCCTATTAGAAAGGGAAGCAACACCAGGGCAGTTATGGTCCAGCGTACAACAGCATCAAACAGCCTGCAAATTCTTGGCAATTATAAGCAAAATTGCCACAGACAGTTATGGGCCAGTTTTTGTGTGACTTCAAACTCTCATTTTTTTTTTTTTTTTTTGTAACAACAATAAAAAGATACCTTGATACAGATTTGCCAGGTGATACAGTAATGTGTATGGAATGTTTCTGAGACTCCACCAAACTGTCTTCCAGATGACCGCATCCTTTTGCATTCCCACCAGCAACTTAGGAAAGCTCTGGCTCTACCCGGTTCCAACACAGCTGTATTATCAACATTACTTACAGTTTAGCTCTCGAGGTAGGTGGAACAGTGCTTCCTGGTGAGGACCAAGCCTGGCACTGTAACTGGGCAATTATGAATCTAGCCTTCTTCCTATGGGTGTTTGGTAGTGTTCCAGCACACCCCCTGGGGTGCCCTCAGCTGGAATTTAAATAGAGAATTCCATTTACAATCGAATGTGGGACACAGAAGCTTCTGTAGGAGAGTTTTTATACAGTGAAAGGCTTCTGGGCATTTTGACCTTGGTGTATGCACAATGTTGTCCAAGAGAGGGCAGAGTGGGCAGTGCTCCCCGCAGGCCTAGCTAGGATGCTGGTTTCCTGTGAACCTCATGCTGTGCATCATGGGAAGCCAATTCCGGAAGAGCCTGCTGTGATTCGGAGAGAGAAGGGCGGCTCAATAACCCTGGAGGCAGAAAACAGCTTTCCTCTGTGCAAAGTATGGGTCTTTTGCTTCTCTTTAAATGGCCTCCTCCTTAACTGGGCGGTCCTAGTTGAGAATATGACTTTGATGGCTCACAGCGTAGAGGCAGGGTTGACTAAGATGCTGAGATGGCTGAGATGCACCCGTCCCCACACACCCCCCCCGCTTCCCCACAGGCCAGTTCTCTCCGTCGAGTCTATTCTTCTGTCTTCAGAACCTACCTCCACCTACCAGGGTCACTTTCTGTCAGTGTAAACTGTATCATATCACCAAATGACACAAGCCGGGTGTTTCCCTGCCTCACTCTGTTCTGGCCCTCGCCGTTGTGTTTAGCTGAGGTGGCAGTGCTCTGAGCTCTTCTTCCTCCAGGACTTAGACATTTGTAGATGAGCCCCACTTCTGCCCCCCATGCGCAGTCTAGCTAGTCCATTGTCTTATCTTTGCCTATCCTACCCTCAAACAAAGGCCTATGAACTTGACATGTTGTCACCCTCCTGAAGGAAATTTCTAGAATGTAGTTCAGGTGAAGGTGGGGAGAGACACAAGGGCCATGGATGCTGAAGGCTCTGCTGTATCATCGGGAGAAAACAGAATCAGGAAGGGTAGCTTGGTCCTGGTGCATCCATAGTAAGGATCCCAGGGGACAGGGAAACAGGGACAGAACTGGCCAAATGGTCACTCTCCTGGTAGAATCCTGTCTCGGCCTCCTGCCTCCCATCTCCACCACCACAGAAACCAGTCTTTAACAATGGATGGGCTTCAGAGAATATCAATCCTCAGATCCACAGACCCCTCACACCCTTAAGGCATCAGAAGAAGAGGCAGCGGAGAACAGCTGTACCTCCCCAGAGAGCTCAGAACAGGCAGAATCCAGAGCTTAAACGAAAGCAACTGGAAATCACGGACCTGCCAGAAACATTTCCAAGGTAAAGAAAGGGGGCTTGCGGGAGACCTGTGATCAGACAAACACGCACTATTTTATGTCAGCACCCCACTGAGCAGAGGGTATTAACAAAACCAGGTTGAGTGTTACCTGAATCCAAAGAATACTCATATTTGCCAGGGCTTGTCACCGGTGGGTAGGTGATATGCCATATTACAGGCATCGTGTGCTTAATGTTGCAGCTATTGTTAAGCTCAGCTATTTCCGTTTTTTTTCTCACAGGGACAAGGTTGCTACAGCCCTCTTGGCATAAATTGCAGTGTTTTTCTTCTTAACTATTTCCTCAGGCAAAGGCCTAGGAGGTCACAGCCACGGTGGCATTTTCTGATAGCAGGCCCTCGTGCTCCCTTGAAACTTGGGTAGATCCCTTCCTACAAGACGTCTGGGTGACCTTGGCAAGCCCAGCCACTCACTGTGGTGCCTCACCAGGACACTCGGAGGACATCAGGTAGCGTTCCTCAAGTGCTAGGTGGCAGCTCATGCTTAAAGGGGCTCCTGCACAAGGAGACTCAGAGCTCGGTCTCCATAGGTGACAACCCAGAGGGAGCTGGCTGCAGGTCTGTCAGTGCTGGCTCAGGGGGCATAGTTAACCCTTTTCCTGCCTCTCTGCGGGTTCCATGTCACCTTTGGTCCTCAGACCATTGGGATGGTGAATCTGAGACCAACTCTGAACACTCACAAAATACAAGAGAAGAAATTTTCTTTTTTTAAATTTTAAGACAAGGTCTCTCTATGTAGTCCAGGGTAGCCCCTCACTTGAAGCAATCTCCTGCTTCAGTCATCTCGTGCTGGGATTACAGACATATGCTACTACATTTGCCTTTTTTTATTTTTTTTTTTTTTTTTTTGGTTTTTCGAGACAGGGTTTCCTGTGTAGCCCTGGCTGTCCTGGAACTTCACTCTGTAGACCAGGCTGGCCTTGAACTCAGAAATCCGCCTGCCTCTGCCTGCCAAGTGCTGGGATTAAAGGCGTGCCCACCACCCCCGCTTTACTTTTATTTTTTAGTTTTGTTTCAGCTGAGCAATATATCTACATCCTAGAATTTCACAGCAGTAAAGAATCATGGGAACGTGTGTTTATATATAAGGACCAAGAGGCAAACATCATGATTGTCCAGCAGAGAACGTGAAAATCCCCAGTAAATCATCTTGGAAAAGTTACCAAAGCCAATTTGAGGTTTCATATTTGGAAGGCTGGAGGCAGAAATAATGCCTTAAGTTTGAGAGGCCCAGCCTAGGCTAACAAGCAGTTTTTGGGCTTCTTGGGCTTCAGATGTGAAATCCCTGATCCAGGAAAATGAATAAGCATAACCCCATAGTTTCTCTGCTTCTCCCACTCTGGTTAGAATGAAACCGGAGTGAGCAGGGAATGAAGTTCAAGGCAGCGTGCTTGCCTGCCGTTCACAAAGTGCTGGGTTTCAGTTTGAGCACCAACATACTGAACCTGAAGGCACATGCCTACAAGTGCAGCTCCCAGGAGGTAGAGGCCAGGAGAATCAGAAGTTCAAGGTCATCCTAAGCTAGGTGAGACCGATCCTTTTTAATCCATAGTCCTTATATTTTAAATACAAATATTTACTTAAGAGACTACGCTGATAAGTAGTCTCTAAAATCAAGTCCAGGTGAGTCTTGTGTTGCCCCAATCAGTGTAGATGGAATTTCTGAGTCAGGATGTTTGCTGTGTGAGCTGACTATTGTGACATCCCTAGCGCTTGGACCTAAAAATACAGACAATAGAAGCACCATCCGTCTTCATGTGGTTCAAGGTGGAACCAATCGGAAGCAAAGCTTCGGTTCACTTGTCATCTTGAGCCCCTCATTCTTCCTGCTAAGGTCATCAGTCTTTGCTGCCCTCACTGCCAAGGAGCCAACGTCCAGTCAGCATGTTACCAAGACTGCCTTGATCCCAGGTCCCACAAGGTAAAAGGTGAGAACTGACTCCTGCGATTTGCCCTCTGACTCTCCACACGTGCGCCGCGGCACCTTCACACCATAACAAACACACACAAGTAAATGAATGTAATTTTATAAAAAGACCGTCATGCTAATTGTATTTTTTTTTCCTTGAGACAGGGTCTCACGTGCTTGCCTCAAACATGCTATGTAGCCAGTACTACCTCAAATTTTTATCCTCCTGCCTCCATCTCCCAAATGCTGGGATCACGGGTGTGTGCCAGCCTGCCTTCTTTATGCAGTACTGGGATCAAATGCAGGACTTCAAGCATGCTAAGTATGCACTCTACGATTGAGCTGTAGCTCAGGTCCTCTGGTTGTAATTTAATTAAAATTATGCACGCCCGTGAATTCTGAATGCTTAGAAAGGAACACTCAGTGTTGCTTTTATAAAATAAAAAAAAAAAAAAAAAGTAACAGGAAGGCTGTGAGAAGATGCCACGAAGCTTGGTTGTTAGATAAATCACTGTCAGACTGGGAGAGTCTGAGACAACAAGGAGAGGGTGGAGAAGCGCCGAAGACTCTCCAGACCGTCCAGGCACCCTGGACACATGCCTTTAAACTCTTGCTTCACTTCAAGGAATCCCCAACTAAAACATTTGCTCAGATGATGGACTGCATCTGTGACCTACAAAAATGGGAGGGTTTGGAACTCCAGTGGGAGCTTGTCCTCCCAAATGGGACCTGGCCTGTCAGTAGATTGGCACTCATGGGTAAAGTATAATACTGACATGTTTAGGGTGAGCAGGGGCTGAGGAGCCTCCCCTTCAGTCAGCAGGTATTGTATTGTATTTTCACAGTGCTGTGGATTGCGCCAAGGCCTCAAACACAACAGGGGAGAACCTTTCCATCCAGCCCCACTGCCCATCCTCTTTCTACTTTGTGTTTTGAAATAGGGTCTCACTAAGTTGCCCAGGCTGGCCTTAAACTTGCATGCCTCTGGCCTCTTGATTGGCTGAATGACAGGCCTGCACCTTGAGGCCTGGTCTCAGCCAGCTTGAACAGACCACTATGCTGGTTCTGTTCACGTTGGATGAGAAGTTGTCACAGGACTTGGCACTCACTAAATGTTAGTTCTTTCTCCCGCCCACTCCCTGCACCTTGAAAGCTGGATTTAGTTTTAACACCCAAATGCCACCCGGTCCTTTGACATTTCACCAGTCAGTGCGCACTGCTGGGGTGTCTTCACTTGCCCCCACCAAACCAGTGCTATTTGCAGAGAACTTACCGAACCTTGAAATGTTGAGGCCTAACACATTTCCACGGTGGAGATTTATAAGTACCTCACCCCGACAGCAGCAGGATCTGGGCCTGAGGAGGGCGTGGAGCAGAGAGCTCATGAGTTTATAAATACAACAGCACTGACAAACGGCATCCTAACGATGTGAGCTTTGAGAGGCCAGGGCTAATCTCCCTGCACCCCTAAATCTGGAGGAGCAGAATCAGTTGTTCTTTGTCCACTTAGAAGATCAAGGAGTAGAAGGAAGGAAGGAAAGTTAACTGACTTGCTTGAGTCCTCATCACCAGTGAGTTAATAGAAAAGACAGGCGGAGGCAAATGTTTGCACTGAGGGCCTTGGCCTTGGGTCTTTGGGGCTGACTTCTCCCCAAGAACTCGGGGGAGCCTTCTGGCCACATGAATGTCTCTATGTTGATGTACATCGCATATGTGCGTAAGTGTACATGCCAACGCCAGCTGCGTACGCCTGTCCCGTCTGAGCCCTTTGGTAAGAGAAGCCCTGGAAACAAGCCCATGTGGGGGATGGTTTGAGACTGAGGTAAGACTCAGGGCCTCCACTGAAGCTCCCCAAAATATGAAACCAGCAGACTAAATGTACTAAAAATGGGACGCCATGGTCTTTCTGAACCCTCAGGGCTTCCTGTGTTCCTGAGCACTAGCTGTGGCTAAACCACTCAGGAGATACTCAGGGAAGGTTGGATAGAAACTGGGACTAGGCCGTCTGTCTTCTATCTGTTGGGTGTTGGCAGATCTACAAACATCAGCTCATACTAAGCTCCAATACAGCTGTCTGCAGACACGAAAGAGTTAGGAGATGCCATTGTCTCTCCAGGACCAACCCAGGAGTCTCTGAGACCAAAACATCATAAAAACTCACCAGTAAAAGCCTCTGTGCCCAAACACTGCTGAGACTCAATGGCACTGTTCAGGATACAAATTATTCCACAGAAGGGATTGTGAATGTGGGCCAGATGGAAAGCAACACACTGATATTCTGTTTCCTGTGGCTGCCTGACATCAGTCCCTAGGTAGGACCAAAATTCCATCTGAGCCATCCATACCTCTTCCCGGTGCTTCCTGGTCCCCTCTACAGCATGAGTCCCTGATGTGGGGTGGAGGGTAGGGGGTTACTAAGTATCAGAAAGACTCAGGGTGCTGCCACATGCAACCAGGAAGGATATATCAGTTGTCCCTTGTTCTGGCCCTGGCAGAGCAGAAAATGGCTCTGTGGTTGTGCTTTTGTTTCTAGTTGACTCTGGGCACTCAGCAAGGAACCCTTCAGACACTGTGAGCGGCTTGCAGCTCAGGGTGGACTTAGGGTAAGCCAAGGCTCCAGGAAGCCAACAGGCATAATGGTGACCACATGCTCCAAAGCCAACACTGTGCAGATGAGAATACACGAGTGGGTCTATGGTGAGAGGACTTTGGTGGCATTTGAGCTATGTCCTGCTTCTCAGAGCCAGGTTCTTACAAATGGACCATTATGCAGGATTCATCTTAGCTGAAACTAGAGTATATAATACCCAATGGGCTTTTGGCCCTCAGCTCTCGGGAGAATCGGGGGTAATTCCTTCGTGGTTCTCTATAGAAAGAGTAGCTATGGGGTTCTCTGTTTACTGATCTGTGGGACTCAGTGTTAGACAGACAGTTCACAGCTGGCAAGATGGCGAGGTTATAGCGACCTGGGCTAAAGGTATGGTGTTCCCTAAAGCCACAGAGCAAGAGCATCCACATCATCTACTCAGAAGCCATCCCAGCAAAGAGCAAAGACTCCCCGTAGGCCTGCCTTCTGCAACATTTACTTCAGATGTATGAAGTGGTCATGAGAGTGTCTTGTCTCCATGGTAGAATGTCTAGCCACCTTCCTGCATAAGAGTCGTGAGGGGTTCTGTGCATAGCTGTGTATGAGGTGTGTGTGGCACGCGCACACACACACGTGCACGTTCTGATCTGCCCCACAGCATCGGCATCACCAGAGATGAGCCCGGTGATGTCCTGTTTGTAGCTAATGAACAGAGCGAGGCAGGCTGGCTAATTAAGACTCATCCGTGTCCGTCTCCTGAGGAGCAAGTGGCCGTGTGGCTGGCATGGAAAACAATTAACCCCACTTGAGTTCAGAAGCTGATGTGAGTTGAGAGCTCACTTCCCTTCTGGAGCCACTAATTAATGATTCCTTCCTTCCCCACCCTGGCTCCTGGTTCCTCTTCTTTAGCTGGCAACCTCGCTCGTCATTCAGCCCTGCTCTGGCTGACAGCGCAAAGACAGACTTGGAAACATATCACAGGGAGCGACCACTATGCCCCGGGACGCTGACATCTGTTTCTGTTCAGTTGCTTCTTTTGCTCAGAAGCGTATCACAGCCTGGTGAATGTGAGGAGCTATCCTGAGAGATGCCAGCCAGCAACCAGAGGCACCGAAAATAGAAATGACTATGGCTTTTGCTTGGCAGGGTGAGGCATGTGGGTTTTAATGAGAAAACCCAGAACACGCTGGGTAAATGAGAGGCCTCTGCCTGCGTGTGTGTGGACCTCAGGACTAGAGACAGTGCTGGAGGCTTGTAATTATCTTTGCCAACAGCTGCCTTGAGCTGACCTGGCTGTTTGCAAATACAGTCATTTTTATTTGTGCTATTTCCAAATTGCTGCTCCGTTTCCCGTGTACCTTTCCCTTTGTACCTGTGGTTATGGCCTTGAAATTCCTTTCAAGTCGATATGAAAACACAGCTTACAAGGGGTTCTGTCAGGACAGCTCAGGGAAGCTGCAGGTCCCAGAGGGACAGGGGCCAGAAGACTACTGCATAAGACCAAGGAGCAAGTAGGCAGAGGGCTCGGCGCTTGTACATATTCAGAGGGAAGTGCTCTGCTAAAGGACATCGCTCAGGACACCGCCTTTCCAGTCAGCTTGTTGAAATAGTGACCAGAGATCAAGCAAGAAGGAATTTAAAAAATTAATGATGTGAGGTAGGTGTGTGTGTGTGTGTGTGTGTGTTTGGGTAGATAAATAGGTTGTCAGGTAGATGAATGGGTAAATAGACACACAGATACGAGGATGAATTGATGAGAGGAATTTTGAGATGAACAAGAGGCTCAATCTAAATAGTTCATTCATGTACTGAAGAATCTGCCCATGCTCCTCCAGAAGAGTTTGGAAAAGAGAATCATTAAGTTTGAAAAACAAGGAGGTCCAGGCCATCAGAATGAGTCCCCCATTTGGAGACAGAGATGGGTCACCCAAATTTACGATGCCTCAGTTCACTTAACGTGTATTAGGCCCTGACTATAGGATACTCTGAAACTGAGACGTGAGATGAGATGTGTATGTGTGTGTGGGTGAGCACTTGTGGAAGCTGAAGTCAGTTCTCTCCTTCCACCTTTATTCTGTCCCCACCTCCCCTCTACTGTTGTGTGGGTTCTGGGGATCTAAACCAGGTTGTCAGGTTTGCCTGCTTGCCAAACCAAGCAGGGAGTTTTGTCCTGTGGCTTATTTCAGATCTTCTAGGGAGAACCATAGCAGATGACCTACCTCAGCGCTGCCATAGATTTTACTGTTGCTGTAACTGTAATTGTATTGCTACATTCAGCATCTTTTTTCTCTCACATTGGATAGTTCCATTTAAGCATGGATAAGACTTTTGTTTGCAGATTCTTCTTTTTCTAGGTTTTTTAAAAATACCACCACAGATGGCAGTTACCAAGAAGAAGTTGCAATGACCAAGATTACTGTTTATCCTTTTTTTTTTTTTTTTTTTGTTTTTTTGAGACAGGGTTTCTCTGTGTAGCTCGGCTCTGGAACTCACTCTGTAGACAGGCGGCCTCGAACTCAGAAATCCGCCTGCCTCTGCCTCCAGTGCTGGATTAAGGCGTGCGCACCACCGCCCGGCTTTTTTTTTTTTTTTTTTGTTTTTTTCAGGACAGGGTTTCTTGTGTACCCTGTGTCTGGAACTCACTCTTTAGACCAGGCTGGCCTCGAACTCAGAAATCCACCTGCCTCTGCCTCCCAAGTGCTGGGATTAAAGGTGTGCACCACCACTGCCTGGCTACTGTTTATCTTATAATAACTAATATACTGACTTTGGGTGATGTAATGGCTATTCCTAGTTGTCAATTTGACTATATCTGGAATGAACTACAATCCAGAATTGGAGGGCTCACCTGTGATCCAGATCTTGAGACTAGAAGATACAAGTTTCTGACCTGGATCTTGGCATGGAGATCTTGAGGCATAGTGGCCACGAAACCTTAGGCCCAAGCAAGGTAGTACACACCTTTAATCCCAGGAGACTGGGTCAAGGAGATATCTGAGTTCCAAGTCAGTCTACAGAACAAGTTCTAGGACAGCCAAGGTTAGGCAGGGAAGGAGTTGGAAAACAGAGAGCTGGTGATGATGTAATGGAACAAGGGGGCCATGTTCCAGCTCCTACAACATGAGTTCCAGTAGAACTCAGCAGCTTCAGCCTGTGGCTCTGGATTTAGAGAGAAAAACCAGGACTACTGGGACAATTGATCCTGGTTAGCAGGAGCTAAGAAATTAGCGGTGATTAAGAAGAGACCAGCATCAGCTGAGGTGAAATCGTCTGGGAAGTGTTTTCTGAGAGCACAGAGAAGCTGTTTCAGAGAACAGCCAAGGTTGTACCTCCTGCTGCAACTGTACTTGGTAATGTTTAAGTGTCACCCAGGTGGTACTGATTTTGAAAATCATGAAAGGGTCAATTGTACCGACTGGTTTTGTGTGTCAACACAAGCTGGAGTTATCACAGAGAAAGGAGCCTCCCTTGAGGAAATGCCTCCATGAGATCCAGCTGTAAGGCATTTTCTCAATTAGTGATTTAGGGTGGGAGGGCCCATTGTGGGTGGTGCCATCCCTGGGCTGGTAGTCTTGGGTTCTATAAGAAAGCAAGCTGAGCAAGCTAGGGGAGGCAAGCCAGTAAGCAGCATCCCTCCATGGCCTCTGCATCAGCTCCTGCTTCCTGACCTACTTGAGTTCCTGTCCTGACTTCCTTTGGTGATGAACAGCAGTGTGGAAGTGTAAGCTGAATAAACCCTTTCCTCCCAACTTGTTTCTTAGTCATGATGTTTTGTGCAGTGTGGCGCCTTCTTCTTCACGACTTTTCTGGTGGGACCCTCTCCGACGACTCCTCCGGACCACTCTCCCCCGGCAGCTGAGCGCCTTTGTTATATACCCTTCCAAGGGGGCGGACCTGGCTGCCTGTTCTCTCAGGATTGGTTAGGGCAATACCTCATTAGCATTAGCCCTCTCGGGAGGGGCTTGAACCTGACACATGCGCAGTAGGCGGCGCCGGCCAGTTGGAAAAACGGCGCCGTCTCTTTGGCCACCTACATCTCCCCTTATTTATTTTATAAATTTTGAAATAGGTTACTTCTGGACCCTTAAGATTCGTCTAGCCTCCCACACCCAAGCATGCCTTTGATTGTCAAAAGGCTTTGGAAGGCACTCCTTGAAAGAGCCACTGCTGTGGCAAAAGACAGCGGGGAAAGCAGAGGTCTGAGCCCTTGTGCAAGTGTTGAAGGCATTGTAAGGGGGGCGCCCACCCATACCCGCCTTTTGTGCCTTTTTTCAGGGAGAGGTATTTGACACAAAACTCTATGCACTCAGACATACTTTCAGAGAAATCTATCTCAGGATTGAGAACATCTCTAGTCGAGGCACTCCTCGTACTCCCCGCGTCTGAAAAATTGAAATGGTGCCTAGGAGCTTTATACCATTGGCATTGGTCAAGATGGTCAGGATCTAGGGAAAATGCCTGGACGGCCAATATCGGGTCCAGAAGGTTTCCCATTAGGTCTCCCTAAGGGAGGCCAGCCAAATACTTGGGGAAGCACCTTTCTTCATGGCATTCAGTGCCTGATAAACTACAGCCTTATGTCTTGCATGGTCATGGCATAAGCGACATAGAAACCAAAGGCAGAAACCACATCCTAAGAGAACAACGGCTCAAACATACAAATACTCCCGCCCATAATTCTTTTTAGAGTGACGGATCTAGGCAAGTGCCGTTCAGGGTGGCAGTCTGCGACAGGAGCTTCAACAATCAGGATCTGCAGTTTCATCATCCCTCCTTTCGTCTGGGATCACCGGACTGGAGATCTTCCGAGTCAGTCTCTCAGGGACAGGATAGGGTTTTCTTGATCCTGTGGGAAAACACAAACAGAACCTCGTGCTTCTTATGAGCACGGGATTGGGCCCTCGCCATGCGTTAGTTATGATATCTTTCCATTTTACCTTTTCTGGCGGAGGGGCGTAAGTGATTATGATGTCTGTCAGCAGCAGACTGACCCTGAGCATCCAAATTTAGAAAATTTAAAGTTAAATGGTGCTAAGGATAGTCTATACTTGGGGTTAAGGCCGTGGCCTATTCCTCTTTTTGTTTTTTGAAGACATTCCTTGAGCGTGCGATGTGCTTGTTTTACAATACCCTGACCCTGAGGGTTGTAGGGCAGTCCATGGTGAGTGAGACTTCCATACGTTGGCAAAAGGAAGAAAAAGCTTGAGCCGTATAGGCTGGGCCATTGTCTGTAAATATAAATCTAAATAGGACAGTTATAAAAACAGCCAACAACTGATTAATTTACATATCTATTAATAATAGTTTCTTATATTTTCTATAAAATTTTTTTTTCTATCAGCCAAAAGAAATTAAGGTTTGTTTCTCTTGAGGCTTAAATTCTTTTATGGAGAGCTTAAAAAAGATCTTAGCCAATTAGCATCTCCTAGAAACCTTTGAATCTTATGTCACAATTTATTTAGGAATATAGCTGAGTCTCAAATATTAAAAGATATTGTCTTTGGATGTTTTTGGAGCAACAAGCACTCTCCAAAATGTTAAAGCTCTTTTTATACATCTGTTTTGAGTGACTCCAACTTTGAATTTACCAGTTTTAATCTAGTTTTTTGTTACCAAAATTATAAATTTGCAATCATACCCAATAACATATAACCAGAACATATAGAGCATACTTATATATAAATGTACATCTAAACAAATTTTTCTTACTTCTTTAACTGTAATTTAAGAGAAAAGCATATATCAGACTGGGAGTATACCCTTACTGCAGAAACTGTTGGCCTCCTTCTAGAGCCGCTTATGAAAACAGTTAACTCTTTTTAAGGTTGCTTCTGCTAGTACTCTTCTCCCACCACAGAGCAGGGTAAATTATCAGTTTTTGTTGTGTAAATGAGATTCCCTTTTAAGCAAGTTTTAAGCTAAATTAAGTGGTGGATGGCCATCCGTTTTAATGATTTTTACATAGAACAAAAATAGACAACAAAATAAAGACAGATAAATGACACACATGGACAAATTGGTATACCAATGACAGACAATAAACATGGAAAGCAGAACTGAGAATCTCTCCTTAGAGCGAGCCAGAGAGATTAGGGCGTCCCCCAATCATCTCTTGTTTCTCTGGAGGGCTCTGTAATAAGTTTTTTTTTTTTTTTTTTTTTTTTTTTTGTTTTTCTTTTGTTAACACACCAGAGAGTGGGCAACTTCTTTCTCTTTTACTCTTTCTCTCTCCTCTTTTTCAAGGTTCAACTTTTTTTTTCTTTCTTAGGAGGTATAACCATTTTTTATCAATTAGTCTTTTCTTTGGGAGAATGTATTAATGAAAACAAAAGAAAAAAAAATTTTTTTTTTTTTTTTTTTTTTTTTTAAAAGATCTGTTTTTCTAACCCTAGTTCCCTGTTTCTGAAGATAGGTCTTGGAGCTGTGTCATAAAGAGTGATGCTTAGAAAAAATTTTGCCTCCAGATCAAAAACGGGAGAGGCCATATGTGCTTCCTTCCAAGTGTGGGCCACGAAGGCATTGTATCTCTGGGGACAGACTGGCCCAAGGAACCTCCACATAGGGAGGCAGGCCTAGGGGCGGATCTGTGGGCATCTCCCAAGCATGCGGTTTGAGCTTTTTCACCCTTTTGCCTTTCTTTTTCCTTGAGAGGACCACGGTCTCTATTTTAGTTAACATGTCCTCAAGGGTCCTCCTCCTCTTTTCTAAGCTCTTTCCTTCCTCTATCTTTTCTAAGCTATCAGAGCCAGAAGAGCTCTCTGTATCTATATTGGTTATCTTTTTTGGTCCCTTTTAATTTTTTCTAACTCCTGCCTCAGAGCCTTCTGGTGAGCCTTCTTTTACTTGTTCAAAAAACTTCCTGGTCCTTTTTGACAGTGAATTCATGTCCAAAATTAAAATTTTAGGTACAATCTAAGACTATATGTCGAAAAAGCATTATTTGATACCCAAGCCAACCCACTCCGGTTGACAATAGACATCAATTTAGAAAAATTCGGACCTTTTAATTGCCGCTTTCCTTATACTCGTCCCTAAACCTTGACTTGTCCCAATCTAGGGAATCTGTATTGTCCCAAAACCAGGGAACTTTAAACCAGGGATCCTAATTTGTCCCAACCCAGGGATCTTCCACTCGTTTCTGACTCGTCCCAAAGCAGGGATCCTTATTCGTCCCAACCCAGGGATCTTTCACTCGTTTCCTGACTCTCCCAAGCAGGGATCCTTAATTCATCCCAACCCAGGGATCTTTCACTCGTTCCTGACTCGTCCCAGACCAGGGATCCTTAACTCGAACTCTACTCGTCCAAACCAGGGAGCCTCTACTTGTCCTCGACTCGTCCCAACCCAGGGAACCTTGACTAATAAATATTCCTTTTTTTCCTGACTCGTCCCAGACAGGGATCCTTAACTCCGCAACCTCTACTCGTCCCAAACCAGGGAGCCTCTACTAGTCTCGACTCGTCCCAAACCCAGGGAAACCTTGACTAATAAATATTCCTTTTTTTCCTGACTCGTCCCAGACCAGGGATCCTTAACTCGAACCTCTACTCGTCCCAAACCAGGGAGCCTCTATTGTCCTCGACTCGTCCAACCCAGGGAACCTTGACTAATAAATATTCCTTTTTAACCTCAGTTTCTGAATTTATGAGGCTGTTGTCCTCAGTTTCCTCATTGTCCTTGGCTCGTTGTCGTTGGTCTTTAGCTGCCACGTCTCTCTGCGTCTCTTCTCTACCGGCGCCGGGTGTCTCTGCCAGGCCCCGCGTCTCTTCACTGCCGGCGTCGGGTGACTCGCCGGGCCGGGTGGCCGCGGGGTCGCCGCCGCCCGCCGGGCTCGCCTCCCGCCGGGCCGCCTCTCCGCCGGGCCGCTTCTCCGCCGGGCCGCTTCTCTGCCGGGCCGCTTCTCTCTTCTCCGCCGGGCCGCTTCTCTCTTCTCCGCCGGCCGCTTCTCCCTTCTCCCGGGCCGCTTCTCCCCCGGGTCGCTTCTCTCTTCCCCGTACGGGCCACCAGTTTGTGGCGCTTCTTTTCACGACTCTTCTGGACGACCCTCTCCGCGACTCCTCCGGACCACTCTCCCCCCGGCAGCTGAGCTGCCTTGTTATATACCCTTCCAAGGGGCGGACCTGGCTGCCTGTTCTCTCAGGATTGGTTAGGGCCAATACCTCATTGCATAAGCCCTCTCGGAGGGGCTTGAAACCTGACACATGCGCAGTAGGCGGCGCCGGCCAAGTTGGAAACGGCGCCGTCTCTTTGGCCACCTACAGTGCAGGAATAGAAACCCTGACTAAGACACACATAAATCTCTGGGTTCCTCCAAAGGGCTTGGGTCACTTCTCCAGCTCTGCCCTCTGCAAAACTGTAGGCTCTAGTTGATCCACTCTGCTGCTGCTGCTGCTGTTCTTGGCGATCATCCCACAGTATGGCATCTCAAATTTGCTGGAGTCTTCTGCTGCTACTTGGCTTCACAAATAGGCTCTCTTCATGCTGCCAAGTCTCAAATTCTTTGCATGACCCGACCCCTTCAGTCCTAGCCATCAGCCGCAACTAAGGCTGCACCTTCACCAATGGCCTTCCATGGCCTTTCAGAGTGCTAAGCCTCAGCTGCTCTTCATGACCCCTTCATGCCTTCAAAACC